>CM073323.1:20381857-20409357 GCA_037043015.1 Bryum argenteum | reverse complement strand
TGTTTTTCGGGGCGAAGTCAAGCTCTGTTCTTGCCAATGGTTGATTGAATTTGAGCCCTCGAGGCGATTGTTGGCACGATGGCACGCCCGGAGCACGCGTCTCGGTGGAGCTGGCTTGACTTGAGCCTCTCGGGATGCGGCATGTGGAACCAAGGCCGAGCCCTTGAATCCTCTCGATTATGCTTGCTCGGACTTGAGCCCCGGGAAGCGCGGATGTTGGCACGAAGGGGCCTGCTGTGAGCTTGCTTGGTCCTGGTGATGGCTTTTGCGGGGAAGTGGAGCGTCGCACCGCCGACCTTTCGTCCACGCAAGGTCAAGGCGAGGCTAGCTCGTTTGTGATTTTCGTTATTGTTTTTGGCACTTTTGTGAAGTTTGTGCAGCACCTTTGACGGGGGTTGGTCGTTTTGGGTGAAGAGCCCCGTGTTGTTCTTCTCGGGCAAAGTCAAGCCCCATTGTTGAGATTGGTTGATGGAATTCGAGCCCCGGGCGGCAAAATTAAGCACGATGGCACGCCCGATACCACGTCGCAAAGAGAGCTGGCTTGACTTGAGCCCCCCCGATGCGACATGTGGAACCGAGGCAGAGCCCTTGAATCCTCTCAGTTATGCTTGCTCGGACTTGAGCCCCCGGGGGAAGCACATGTTGGCACGAAGGGGCCCTGCTGTGAGCTTGCTTGGTCCTGGTGATGGCTTTTGCGGGGAAGTGGAGCGCGCACCGCCCTTTTCAAATCCACGCAAGGTCAAGGCGAGGCTAGCTCGTTTGTGATTTTCGTTATTGTTTTTGGCACTTTTGTGAAGTTTGTGCAGCACCTTTGACGGGGGGGGGTTGGTCGTTTTGGCTGAAGAGCCCCCGTGTTGTTCTTCTCGGGCAAAGTCAAGCCCTGTTGTTGAGATTGGTTGATGGAATTCGAGCCCCGGGCGGCGGTATTGGCACGATGGCACGCCCATGATACCACGTCGCAAAGAGAGGTGGCTTGACTTGAGCCCCCGGGATGCGACATGTGGAACCGAGGCGAGCCCTTGAATCCTCTCGATTATGCTTGCTCGGACTTGAGCCCCGGGGAAGCGGATGTTGGCACGAAGGGGCCTGCTGTGAGAGCTTGCTTGGTCCTCGGTGATGGCTTTTGCGGGAAGTGGAGCGCCGCCGCGCGACCTTTCGTCCACGCAAGGTGGGGAGGCTAGCTCGTTTGTGATTTTCGATCCTGTTTTTGGCACTTTTGTGAAGTTTGTGCGGACCTTTGACGGGGGGTTGGTCGTTTTGGTGAAGAGCCCCGTGTTGTTCTTCTCGGGCAAAGTCAAGCCCTGTTGTTGAGATTGGTTGATGGAATTCGAGCCCCGGGCGGCGAACATTGGCTGGCACGATGGCACGCCCAGATACCACGTCGCAGAGAGAGCGCTTGACTTGAGCCCCGGATGCGGCATGTGGAACCGAGGCGAGCCCTTGAATCCTCTCGATTATGGTTGCTCGGACTTGAGCCCCGGGGAAGCGGATGTTGGCACGAAGGGCCTGCTTTGTGAGCTTGCTTGGTCCCAGTGATGGCTTTTGCGGGAAGTGGAGCGGCATGCCGCCGACCTTTCGTCCACGCAAGGTCGGGGAGGCTAGCTCGTTTGTGATTTTCGATCCTGTTTTTGGCACTTTTGTGAAGTTTGTGCGGCACCTTTTGACGGGGGGTTGGTCGTTTTGGTGAAGAGCCCCGTGTTGTTCTTCTCGGGCAAAGTCAAGCCCCGTTGTTGAGATTGGTTGATGGAATTGAGCCCCGGCAGGCGGTATTTGTTGGCACGATGGCACGCCCAGATACCACGTCGCAGTGAGAGCTGGCTTGACTTGAGCCTCTCGGGATGCGACATGTGGAACCAAGGTGAGCCCTTGAATCCTCTCGATTATGCTTGCTCGGACTTGAGCCCCGGGAAGCGAGATGTTGGCACGAAGGGGCCTGCTTGTGAGCTTGCTTGGTCCTGGTGATGGCTTTTGCGGGAAGTGGAGCGCCGCACTGCCGATCTTTCGTCCACGCAAGGTCGGGGAGGCTAGCTCGTTTGTGATTTTCGATCCTGTTTTTTGGCACTTTTGTGAAGTTTGTGCAGCACCTTTGACGGGGGGGGGTTGGTCGTTTTGGCTGAAGAGCCCCCGTGTTGTTCTTCTCGGGCAAAGTCAAGCCCTGTTGTTGAGATTGGTTGATGGAATTCGAGCCCCGGCAGCGGTGGTAGGCACGATGGCACGCCCAAAGTACCACGTCGCGATGGCGGCTTGACTTGAGCCCCCGGGATGCAGCATGTGGAACCGAGGCAGAGCCCTTGAATCCTCTCAGTTATGCTTGCTCGGACTTGAGCCCCCGGGGGAAGCAGATGTTGGCACGAAGGGGCCCTGCTGTGAGCTTGCTTGGTCCTGGTGATGGCTTTTGCGGGGAAGTGGAGCGCACCCGACCTTTCGTCCACGCAAGGTCAAGGCGAGGCTAGCTCGTTTGTGATTTTCGTTATTGTTTTTGGCACTTTTGTGAAGTTTGTGCAAAGACCTTTGACGGGGTTGGTCGTTTTGGGTGAAGAGCCCCCGTGTTGTTCTTCTCGGGCAAAGTCAAGCCCTGTTGTTGAGATTGGTTGATGGAATTCGAGCCCCCGGGCGGTTGTTGGCACGATGGCACGCCCATGCCACGTCGCAAAGAGAGCTGGCTTGACTTGAGCCCCGGGATGCGACATGTGGAACCGAGGGTGAGCCCTTGAATCCTCTCGATTATGCTTGCTCGGACTTGAGCCCCGGGGAAGCGGATGTTGGCACGAAGGGGCCTGCTTTGTGAGCTTGCTTGGTCCAGTGATGGCTTTTGCGGGAAGTGGGCGCGCACCACCTTTTCGTCCACGCAAGGTCGGGAGGCTAGCTCGTTTGTGATTTTCGTTATTGTTTTTGGCACTTTTGTGAAGTTTGTGCGGCACCTTTGACGGGGGGTTGGTCGTTTTGGTGAAGAGCCCCGTGTTGTTCTTCTCTCGGGCAAAGTCAAGCCTGTTGTTGAGATTGGTTGATGGAATTGAGCCCCGGGCGCGGAAATTGTGGCACGATGGCACGCCCGAGTGCCACGTCGCAAAGAGAGGCGGCTTGGCTTCGAGCCTCTCGGGATGCGGCTGTGGAACCAAGGTGAGCCCTTGAATCCTCTCGATTATACTTGCTCGGACTTGAGCCCCGGGGGAAGCGGATGTTGGCACGAAGGGGCCTGCTTTGTGAGCTTGCTTGGTCCAGTGATGGCTTTTGCGGGGAAGTGGAGCGCTGCCTGCCCCACCCTTTCGTCCATGCAAAAGTTCAAGAGGCTAGCTCGTTTGTGATTTTCGATCCTGTTTTTTGGCACTTTTGTGAAGTTTGTGCGGCACCTTTGACGGGGGGTTGGTCGTTTTGGTGAAGAGCCCCGTGTTGTTCTTCTCGGGCAAAGTCAAGCCTGTTGTTGAGATTGGTTGATGGAATTCGAGCCCCGGGCGGCAAAGAATGGCACGATGGCACGCCCATCACCACGTCGCAATGAGAGCTGGCTTGACTTGAGCCTCTCGGGATGCGATGTGGAACCAAGGCCGAGCCCTTGAATCCTCTCGATTATGCTTGCTCGGACTTGAGCCCCGGGGAAGCGATGTTGGCACGAAGGGGCCTGGCTTTGTGAGCTTGCTTGGTCCTGGTGATGGCTTTTGCGGGAAGTGGAGCGCCGCCTGCCACCTTTCGTCCACGCAAGGTGGGGAGGCTAGCTCGTTTGTGATTTTCGATCCTGTTTTTGGCACTTTTGTGAAGTTTGTGCAAAGCACCTTTGACGGGGGGTTGGTCGTTTTGGTGAAGAGCCCCGTGTTGTTCTTCTCGGGCAAAGTCAAGCCCCATTGTTGAGATTGGTTGATGGAATTCGAGCCCAGGGGCGGTTGTTGGCACGATGGCACGCCCAGATACCACGTCGCGAAGAGAGCTGGCTTGACTTGAGCCCCCGGATGCGGCATGTGGAACCGAGGCGAGCGCTTGAATCCTCTCGATTATGCTTGCTCGGACTTGAGCCCCGGGGAAGCGAGATGTTGGCACGAAGGGCCCTGCTGTGAGCTTGCTTGGTCCCGGTGATGGCTTTTGCGGGGAAGTGGAGCGCGCGCGCCACCCCTCGTCCACGCAAGGTGGGCGAGGCTAGCTCGTTTGTGATTTTCGATCCTGTTTTTGGCACTTTTGTGAAGTTTGTGCAGCACCTTTGACGGGGTTGGTCGTTTTGGTGAAGAGCCCCGTGTTGTTCTTCTCGGGCAAAGTCAAGCCCCGTTGTTGAGATTGGTTGATGGAATTCGAGCCCCGGGGCGCAAACACTGTTGGCACGATGGCACGCCCCCGATACACGTCGCAAAGAGAGCTGGCTTGACTTGAGCCCCCCGATGCGACATGTGGAACCGAGGCGGAGCGCTTGAATCCTCTCGATTATGGTTGCTCGGACTTGAGCCCCGGGGAAGCAGATGTTGGCACGAAGGGGCCTGCGTGAGCTTGCTTGGTCCCGGTGATGGCTTTTGCGGGGAAGTGGAGCGCGCCCGCCACCTTTCGTCCACGCAAGGCAGGGGAGGCTAGCTCGTTTGTGATTTTCGATCCTGTTTTTGGCACTTTTGTGAAGTTTGTGCAAAGACCTTTGACGACGGGGTTTGGTCGTTTTGGTGAAGAGCCCCGTGTTGTTCTTCTCGGGCAAAGTCAAGCCCTGTTGTTGAGATTGGTTGATGGAATTCGAGCCCCGGCAGCGTAACTGTTAGCACGATGGCACGCCCGATACCACGTCGCAAAGAGAGCTGCTTGACTTGAGCCCCCGGATGCGGCATGTGGAACCGAGGCGAGCGCTTGAATCCTCTCGATTATGGTTGCTCGGACTTGAGCCCCGGAAGCGGATGTTGGCACGAAGGGCCTGCTTTGTGAGCTTGCTTGGTCCTGGTGATGGCTTTTGCGGGAAGTGGAGCGCCTGCCCGCCAGCCTTTCGTCCACGCAAGGTCAAGGAGGCTAGCTCGTTTGTGATTTTCGATCCTGTTTTTGGCACTTTTGTGAAGTTTGTGCAAAGACCTTTGACGGGGGGTTGGTCGTTTTGGTGAAGAGCCCCGTGTTGTTCTTCTCGGGCAAAGTCAAGCCCTGTTGTTGAGATTGGTTGATGGAATTCGAGCCCCGGGGCAGCAAACATTGGCACGATGGCACGCCCAGCACCACGTCGCAATGAGAGCTGGCTTGACTTGAGCCCCCCGGATGCGACATGTGGAACCGAGGCGGAGCGCTTGAATCCTCTCGATTATGGTTGCTCGGACTTGAGCCCCGGGGAAGCGGATGTTGGCACGAAGGGGCCTGCTTTGTGAGCTTGCTTGGTCCTGGTGATGGCTTTTGCGGGAAGTGGGCGCCGCGGCGCGACCTTTCGTCCACGCAAGGTCGGGGAGGCTAGCTCGTTTGTGATTTTCGATCCTGTTTTTGGCACTTTTGTGAAGTTTGTGCAAAGACCTTTGACGGGGTTGGTCGTTTTGGTGAAGAGCCCCGTGTTGTTTCTTCTCGGGCAAAGTCAAGCCCTGTTGTTGAGATTGGTTGATGGAATTGAGCCCCGGCGGGCGGTGATTGCTGGCGATGGCACGCCCAGTACCACGTCGCAGTAGAGCTGGCTTGACTTCGAGCCCCCCGGGATGCAGCATGTGGAACCGAGGCAGAGCCCTTGAATCCTCTCAGTTATGCTTGCTCGGACTTGAGCCCCCGGGGGAAGCAGATGTTGGCACGAAGGGGCCCTGCTGTGAGCTTGCTTGGTCCTGGTGATGGCTTTTGCGGGGAAGTGGAGCGCTGCCTGCCAGCCTTTCGTCCACGCAAGGTTGGGGGAGGCTAGCTCGTTTGTGATTTTCGATCCTGTTTTTTGGCACTTTTGTGAAGTTTGTGCAGCACCTTTGACGGGGGGGGGTTGGTCGTTTTGGCTGAAGAGCCCCCGTGTTGTTCTTCTCGGGCAAAGTCAAGCCCTGTTGTTGAGATTGGTTGATGGAATTCGAGCCCCAGGCAGTTCTTGGGCATGATGGGCACGCCCAGCACCACGCCGCAAAGAGCCTGCTTGACTTGAGCCCCCGGGATGCGGATGTGGAACCGAGGCGAGCCCTTGAATCCTCTCGATTATGGTTGCTCGGACTTGAGCCCCGGGGAAGCGATGTTGGCACGAAGGGGCCTGCTTTGTGAGCTTGCTTGGTCCTGGTGATGGCTTTTGCGGGAAGTGGAGCGCCGCCCGCGACCTTTTCGTCCACGCAAGGTCGGGGAGGCTAGCTCGTTTGTGATTTTCGATCCTTTTTTGGCACTTTTGTGAAGTTTGTGCAAGACCTTTGACGGGAGGGGGTTGGTCGTTTTGGTCAAGAGCCCCCGTGTTGTTCTTCTCGGGCAAAGTCAAGCCCCGTTGTTGAGATTGGTTGATGGAATTCGAGCCCCCAGGCAAGAAATGCTGGCACGATGGCACGCCCAGTACCACGTCGCAAAGAGAGCCGGCTTGACTTGAGCCTCTCGGGATGCGCAAAGATGTGGAACCAAGGTCGAGCCCTTGAATCCTCTCGATTATACTTGCTCGGACTTGAGCCCAAGCGATGTTGGCACGAAGGGGCCCTCTTTGTGAGCTTGCTTGGTCCTGGTGATGGCTTTTGCGGGGAAGTGGGCGTTGCTGCCAACCTTTCGTCCACGCAAGGTGGGGAGGCTAGCTCGTTTGTGATTTTCGATCCTGTTTTTTGGCACTTTTGTGAAGTTTGTGCAGCACCTTTGACGGGGGGTTGGTCGTTTTGGCTGAAGAGCCCCCGTGTTGTTCTTCTCGGGCAAAGTCAAGCCCTGTTGTTGAGATTGGTTGATGGAATTCGAGCCCCGGGCAAAGCGGTTGCTTGGCACGATGGCACGCCCAGACCACGTCGCAAAGATGAGAGTGGCTTGACTTCGAGCCCCCCGGGATGCAGCATGTGGAACCGAGGCAGAGCGCTTGAATCCTCTCAGTTATGGTTGCTCGGACTTGAGCCCCCGGGGGAAGCAGATGTTGGCACGAAGGGGCCCTGCTGTGAGCTTGCTTGGTCCTGGTGATGGCTTTTGCGGGGAAGTGGAGCGCTGCCTGCCAGCCTTTCGTCCACGCAAGGCTGGGCGAGGCTAGCTCGTTTGTGATTTTCGATCCTGTTTTTTGGCACTTTTGTGAAGTTTGTGCAGCACCTTTGACGGGGGGGGGTTGGTCGTTTTGGCTGAAGAGCCCCCGTGTTGTTCTTCTCGGGCAAAGTCAAGCCCTGTTGTTGAGATTGGTTGATGGAATTCGAGCCCCGGGCAAGAAATTGCTGGCACGATGGCACGCCCAGTACCACGTCGCAGTAGAGCTGGCTTGACTTCGAGCCTCTCGGGATGCAGCATGTGGAACCAAGGCTGAGCCCTTGAATCCTCTCAGTTATGCTTGCTCGGACTTGAGCCCCCGGGGGAAGCAGATGTTGGCACGAAGGGGCCCTGCTGTGAGCTTGCTTGGTCCTAGTGATGGCTTTGCGGGAAGTGGAGCGGCCGCCAACCAGCCTTTCGTCCCACGCAAGGTCGGGGAGGCTAGCTCGTTTGTGATTTTCGATCCTGTTTTTTGGCACTTTTGTGAAGTTTGTGCAGCACCTTTGACGGGGGGGGGTTGGTCGTTTTGGCTGAAGAGCCCCCGTGTTGTTCTTCTCGGGCAAAGTCAAGCCCTGTTGTTGAGATTGGTTGATGGAATTGAGCCCCGGCAGGCGGTATTGCTGCACGATGGCACGCCCGATACCACGTCGCAAAGAGAGCTGGCTTGACTTGAGCCCCCGGGATGCGGCATGTGGAACCAAGGTGAGCCCTTGAATCCTCTCGATTATGGTTGCTCGGACTTGAGCCCCGGGGAAGCAGATGTTGGCACGAAGGGGCCTGCCGTGAGCTTGCTTGGTCCCGGTGATGGCTTTTGCGGGAAGTGGGCGCCCGCCAAACCTTTCGTCCACGCAAGGTCGGGGAGGCTAGCTCGTTTGTGATTTTCGATCCTGTTTTTGGCACTTTTGTGAAGTTTGTGCGGACCTTTGACGGGGGTTGGTCGTTTTGGTGAAGAGCCCCGTGTTGTTCTTCTCGGGCAAAAGTCAAGCCCCGTTGTTGAGATTGGTTGATGGAATTCGAGCCCCCGGGGCAGCGGTATTGGCACGATGGCACGCCCGATACCACGTCGCAAATGAGAGCGGCTTGACTTGAGCCTCTCGGGATGCGACATGTGGAACCAAGGTGAGCCCTTGAATCCTCTCGATTATGGTTGCTCGGACTTGAGCCCCGGGGAAGCGGATGTTGGCACGAAGGGGCCTGCCGCTGTGAGAGCTTGCTTGGTCCTGGTGATGGCTTTTGCGGGAAGTGGAGCGCCGCCCCCGACCTTTCGTCCACGCAAGGTCGGGGAGGCTAGCTCGTTTGTGATTTTCGATCCTGTTTTTTGGCACTTTGTGAAGTTTGTGCAAAGACCTTTGACGGGGGGTTGGTCGTTTTGGTGAAGAGCCCCGTGTTGTTCTTCTCGGGCAAAGTCAAGCCCCGTTGTTGAGATTGGTTGATGGAATTCGAGCCCCGGGCAGCAAAATGCTGGCACGATGGCACGCCCAGTTACCACGTCGCAAAGAGAGCTGGCTTGACTTGAGCCCCCCGGATGCGGCATGTGGAACCGAGGCGAGCCCTTGAATCCTCTCGATTATGCTTGCTCGGACTTGAGCCCCGGGGAAGCGGATGTTGGCGAAGGGGCCTGCGCTTGTGAGCTTGCTTGGTCCCAGTGATGGCTTTTGCGGGAAGTGGAGCGCCACCGCGGCCTTTCGTCCACGCAAGGCGGGGAGGCTAGCTCGTTTGTGATTTTCGATCCTGTTTTTTGGCACTTTTGTGAAGTTTGTGCAAAGACCTTGTGACGGGGTTGGTCGTTTTGGTGAAGAGCCCCGTGTTGTTCTTCTCGGGCAAAGTCAAGCCCCTGTTGTTGAGATTGGTTGATGGAATTCGAGCCCCGGGCAAAGAAATTGGGCACGATGGCACGCCAAGATACCACGTCGCAGCAGAGAGCCGGCTTGACTTGAGCCCCCGGGATGCGGCATGTGGAACCGAGGCAGAGCCCTTGAATCCTCTCGATTATGCTTGCTCGGACTTGAGCCCCGGGGAAGCGATGTTGGCACGAAGGGGCCCTGTGAGCTTGCTTGGTCCCGGTGATGGCTTTTGCGGGAAGTGGAGCGCCACCGCCACCTTTCGTCCACGCAAGGTCTGGGGAGGCTAGCTCGTTTGTGATTTTCGATCCTGTTTTTTGGCACTTTTGTGAAGTTTGTGCAGCACCTTTGACGGGGGGGTTGGTCGTTTTGGCTGAAGAGCCCCCGTGTTGTTCTTCTCGGGCAAAGTCAAGCCCTGTTGTTGAGATTGGTTGATGGAATTGAGCCCCGGGCAGCAGGCAATGCTGGCACGATGGCACGCCCAGTACCACGTCGCAGTAGAGCTGGCTTGACTTCGAGCCTCTCGGGATGCAGCATGTGGAACCAAGGCTGAGCCCTTGAATCCTCTCAGTTATGGTTGCTCGGACTTGAGCCCCCGGGGGAAGCAGATGTTGGCACGAAGGGGCCCTGCTGTGAGCTTGCTTGGTCCTGGTGATGGCTTTTGCGGGGAAGTGGAGCGCTGCCTGCCAGCCTTTCGTCCACGCAAGGCTGGGGGAGGCTAGCTCGTTTGTGATTTTCGATCCTGTTTTTTGGCACTTTTGTGAAGTTTGTGCAAAGACCTTGACGGGGTTGGTCGTTTTGGTGAAGAGCCCCGTGTTGTTCTTCTCGCAAAGTCAAGCCCCGTTGTTGAGATTGGTTGATGGAATTGAGCCCCGGGGCAGCAAAATGTTGGCACGATGGCACGCCCAGTACCACGTCGCAGTAGAGCTGGCTTGACTTCGAGCCTCTCGGGATGCAGCATGTGGAACCAAGGCTGAGCCCTTGAATCCTCTCAGTTATGGTTGCTCGGACTTGAGCCCCCGGGGGAAGCAGATGTTGGCACGAAGGGGCCCTGCTGTGAGCTTGCTTGGTCCTGGTGATGGCTTTTGCGGGGAAGTGGAGCGCTGCCTGCCAGCCTTTCGTCCACGCAAGGCTGGGGGAGGCTAGCTCGTTTGTGATTTTCGATCCTGTTTTTTGGCACTTTTGTGAAGTTTGTGCAGCACCTTTGACGGGGGTTGGTCGTTTTGGCTGAAGAGCCCCCGTGTTGTTCTTCTCGGGCAAAGTCAAGCCCTGTTGTTGAGATTGGTTGATGGAATTCGAGCCCCCGGGGCAGCAGCTGTTGGCACGATGGCACGCCCAGTACCACGTCGCAGTAGAGCTGGCTTGACTTCGAGCCCCCCGGGATGCAGCATGTGGAACCAAGGCTGAGCCCTTGAATCCTCTCAGTTATGCTTGCTCGGACTTGAGCCCCCGGGGGAAGCAGATGTTGGCACGAAGGGGCCCTGCTGTGAGCTTGCTTGGTCCTGGTGATGGCTTTTGCGGGGAAGTGGAGCCCTGCCTGCCAGCCTTTCGTCCACGCAAGGTCAAGAGAGCTAGCTCGTTTGTGATTTTCGATCCTGTTTTTTGGCACTTTTGTGAAGTTTGTGCAGCACCTTTGACGGGGGTTGGTCGTTTTGGCTGAAGAGCCCCCGTGTTGTTCTTCTCGGGCAAAGTCAAGCCCTGTTGTTGAGATTGGTTGATGGAATTCGAGCCCCCGGGGCAGCAGCTGTTGGCACGATGGCACGCCCAGTACCACGTCGCAGTAGAGCTGGCTTGACTTCGAGCCCCCCGGGATGCAGCATGTGGAACCAAGGCTGAGCCCTTGAATCCTCTCAGTTATGCTTGCTCGGACTTGAGCCCCCGGGGGAAGCAGATGTTGGCACGAAGGGGCCCTGCTGTGAGCTTGCTTGGTCCTGGTGATGGCTTTTGCGGGGAAGTGGAGCGCTGCCTGCCAGCCTTTCGTCCACGCAAGGCTGGGGGAGGCTAGCTCGTTTGTGATTTTCGATCCTGTTTTTTGGCACTTTTGTGAAGTTTGTGCAGCACCTTTGACGGGGGGGGGTTGGTCGTTTTGGCTGAAGAGCCCCCGTGTTGTTCTTCTCGGGCAAAGTCAAGCCCTGTTGTTGAGATTGGTTGATGGAATTCGAGCCCCGGGCGGCAACAGGCACGATGGCACGCCCATGCACCACGTCGCAGATGAGCGGCTTGACTTCGAGCCTCTCGGGATGCGATGTGGAACCAAGGCCGAGCCCTTGAATCCTCTCGATTATGGTTGCTCGGACTTGAGCCCCGGGAAGCAGATGTTGGCGAAGGGGCCCTCACGTGAGCTTGCTTGGTCCCGGTGATGGCTTTTGCGGGGAAGTGGAGCGCCGCCACCTTTCGTCCACGCAAGGTCGGGAGGCTAGCTCGTTTGTGATTTTCGATCCTGTTTTTGGCACTTTTGTGAAGTTTGTGCAAAGACCTTGACGGGGGGTTGGTCGTTTTGGTCAAGAGCCCCGTGTTGTTCTTCTCGGGCAAAGTCAAGCCCCGTTGTTGAGATTGGTTGATGGAATTCGAGCCCCGGGCAGCTGTTGGCAACGATGGCACGATGGCACGCCCGATACCACGTCGCAAAGAGGCGGCTTGACTTGAGCCCCGGGATGCGGCATGTGGAACCGAGGCGAGCCCTTGAATCCTCTCGATTATGCTTGCTCGGACTTGAGCCCCGGGAAGCGGATGTTGGCACGAAGGGGCCTGCGTGAGCTTGCTTGGTCCTGGTGATGGCTTTTGCGGGAAGTGGGCGCTGCCCGCCACCTTTCGTCCACGCAAGGTCGGGGAGGCTAGCTCGTTTGTGATTTTCGATCCCGTTTTTGGCACTTTTGTGAAGTTTGTGCAGCACCTTTGACGGGGTTGGTCGTTTTGGCTGAAGAGCCCCCGTGTTGTTCTTCTCGGGCAAAGTCAAGCCCTGTTGTTGAGATTGGTTGATGGAATTCGAGCCCCCGGGGCAGCAGCTGTTGGCACGATGGCACGCCCAGTACCACGTCGCAGTAGAGCTGGCTTGACTTCGAGCCCCCCGGGATGCAGCATGTGGAACCGAGGCAGAGCCCTTGAATCCTCTCAGTTATGCTTGCTCGGACTTGAGCCCCCGGGGGAAGCAGATGTTGGCACGAAGGGGCCCTGCTGTGAGCTTGCTTGGTCCTGGTGATGGCTTTTGCGGGGAAGTGGAGCGCTGCCTGCCAGCCTTTCGTCCACGCAAGGCTGGGGGAGGCTAGCTCGTTTGTGATTTTCGATCCTGTTTTTTGGCACTTTTGTGAAGTTTGTGCAGCACCTTTGACGGGGGGTTGGTCGTTTTGGTCAAGAGCCCCCGTGTTGTTCTTCTCGGGCAAAGTCAAGCCCATTGTTGAGATTGGTTGATGGAATTCGAGCCCCGGGCAGCGGTATTGGCACGATGGCACGCCCCAGCACCACGTCGCAAAGAGAGCCGGCTTGACTTCGAGCCTCTCGGATGCGGCATGTGGAACCAAGGCCGAGCCCTTGAATCCTCGATTATGGTTGCTCGGACTTGAGCCCCCGGGGAAGCGGATGTTGGCACGAAGGGGCCTGCCCGTGAGCTTGCTTGGTCCCGTGTGATGGCTTTTATGGGAAGTGGAGCGCCGCCCGCCTTTTTCGTCCACGCAAGGTCGGGGAGGCTAGCTCGTTTGTGATTTTCGATCCTGTTTTTGGCACTTTTGTGAAGTTTGTCGCAAAGACCTTTGACGGGGTTGGTCGTTTTGGTCAAGAGCCCCGTGTTGTTCTTCTCGGGCAAAGTCAAGCCCCGTTGTTGAGATTGGTTGATGGAATTGAGCCCCGGGCAAAGAACAGCTAAGCACGATGGCACGCCCATACCACGTCCGCAAAGAGAGCGGCTTGACTTGAGCCTCTCGGGATGCAAAGATGTGGAACCAAGGCCGAGCCCTTGAATCCTCTCGATTATGGTTGCTCGGACTTGAGCCCCGGGAAGCGAGATGTTGGCACGAAGGGGCCCTGCTGTGAGCTTGCTTGGTCCTGGTGATGGCTTTTGCGGGGAAGTGGAGCGCTGCCTGCCAGCCTTTCGTCCACGCAAGGCTGGGGGAGGCTAGCTCGTTTGTGATTTTCGATCCTGTTTTTTGGCACTTTTGTGAAGTTTGTGCAAAGACCTTGACGGGGTTGGTCGTTTTGGTGAAGAGCCCCGTGTTGTTCTTCTCGGGCAAAGTCAAGCCCTGTTGTTGAGATTGGTTGATGGAATTGAGCCCCGGGCAGCAACATGGCACGATGGCACGCCCAGTACCACGTCGCAGTAGAGCTGGCTTGACTTCGAGCCCCCCGGGATGCAGCATGTGGAACCAAGGCTGAGCCCTTGAATCCTCTCAGTTATGCTTGCTCGGACTTGAGCCCCCGGGGGAAGCAGATGTTGGCACGAAGGGGCCCTGCTGTGAGCTTGCTTGGTCCTCAGTGATGGCTTTTATGGGAAGTGGAGCCGCCGCCCGCCACCCTTCGTCCACGCAAGGCTGGGGGAGGCTAGCTCGTTTGTGATTTTCGATCCTGTTTTTTGGCACTTTTGTGAAGTTTGTGCAGCACCTTTGACGGGGGGGGGTTGGTCGTTTTGGCTGAAGAGCCCCCGTGTTGTTCTTCTCGGGCAAAGTCAAGCCCTGTTGTTGAGATTGGTTGATGGAATTCGAGCCCCGGGCAGCACATTGCTGGCACGATGGCACGCCACGATGACTAACGTCCGCAAGAGAGCCGGCTTGACTTGAGCCCCTGGATGCAAAGATGTGGAACCGAGGCAGAGCCCTTGAATCCTCTCGCTTATGCTTGCTCGGACTTGAGCCCCGGGGAAGCGGATATGTTGGCACGAAGGGCCCTGCTGAGCTTGCTTGGTCCTCGTGATGGCTTTTGCGGGGAAGTGAGGCGCCCCGCACGCGCCTTTCGTCCGCGCAAGGTCAAGGAGGCTAGCTCGTTTGTAATTTTCGTTATTGTTTTTGGCACTTTTGTGAAGTTTGTGCAAAGACCTTTGACGGGGTTGGTCGTTTTGGCTGAAGAGCCCCGTTGTTCTTCCTCGGCAAAGTCAAGCCCTGTTGTTGAGATTGGTTGATGGAATTCGAGCCCCGGGCAGCAGAAATTTGGCACGATGGCACGCCCGCACCACGTCGCAAAGAGAGCTGGCTTGACTTCGAGCCTCCCGGGATGCTGCATGTGGAACCAAGGGCGAGCCCTTGAATCCTCTCATTATGGTTGCTCGGACTTGAGCCCCGGGGAAGCGGATGTTGGCACGAAGGGGGCCCCGCGTGAGCTTGCTTGGTCCTCGGTGATGGCTTTTGCGGGAAGTGGAGCGTTGCCGCCGCACCCTTCGTCCACGCAAGGTCGGGGAGGCTAGCTCGTTTGTGATTTTCGATCCTGTTTTTGGCACTTTGTGAAGTTTGTGCAAAGACCTTTGACGGGGGTTGGTCGTTTTGGTGAAGAGCCCCCGTGTTGTTCTTCTCGGGCAAAGTCAAGCCCTCGTTGTTGAGATTGGTTGATGGAATTCGAGCCCCGGCAAAGCAACAAGCTGGCACGATGGCACGCCCATACCACGCCGCAGAGCTGGCTTTTGACTTCGAGCCCCCCGGATGCGGCATGTGGAACCGAGGCGAGCCCTTGAATCCTCTCGATTATGGTTGCTCGGACTTGAGCCCCCTGGGAAGCGGATGTTGGCACGAAGGGCCTCACGAGCTTGCTTGGTCCCCGTGATGGCTTTTGCGGGAAGTGAGCCTCAATCCGTCGCACCTTCGTCCACGCAAGGTCAAGGGCGAGGCTAGCTCGTTTGTAATTTTCGTTATTGTTTTTGGCACTTTTGTGAAGTTTGTGCAAAGACCTGACGGGGGTTGGTCGTTTTGGTCAAGAGCCCCGTGTTGTTCTTCTCGGGCAAAGTCAAGCCCCGTTGTTGAGATTGGTTGATGGAATTGAGCCCCGGGCAAGAATTTGGCACGATGGCACGCCCATCCACGTCGCAAGAGAGCCGGCTTGACTTGAGCCCCGGATGCGGATGTGGAACCAAGGTCGAGCCCTTGAATCCTCTCGCTTATGCTTGCTCGGACTTGAGCCCCCCGGGGCGGATGTTGGCACGAAGGGCCTCGCGTGAGCTTGCTTGGTCCCGTGATGGCTTTTATGGGAAGTGGGCGCTGCCCACCACCTTTTCGTCCACGCAAGGTCAGGGAGGCTAGCTCGTTTGTGATTTTCGATCCTGTTTTTGGCACTTTTGTGAAGTTTGTGCAAAGACCTTTGACGGGGGGTTGGTCGTTTTGGTGAAGAGCCCCGTGTTGTTCTTCTCGGGCAAAGTCAAGCCCTGTTGTTGAGATTGGTTGATGGAATTCGAGCCCCTGGGCAGCAAAATGTTGGCACGATGGCACGCCCAAAGACCACGTCGCAAAGAGAGCTGGCTTGACTTGAGCCCCCTGATGCGAAGATGTGGAACCAAGGTGAGCCCTTGAATCCTCTCGCTTATGCTTGCTCGACTTGAGCCCCGGGGGAAGCGTATGTTGGCACGAAGGGGCCCCGCCGTGAGCTTGCTTGGTCCTGGTGATGGCTTTTATGGGAAGTGGAGCTGCTGCCCCGCCACCCTTTCGTCCACGCAAGGTCAGGAGGCTAGCTCTGTTTGTGATTTTCGATCCTGTTTTTGGCACTTTTGTGAAGTTTTATGCAAAGACCTTTGACGGGGGTTGGTCGTTTGGTGAAGAGCCCCCGTTGTTGTTCTTCTCGGGCAAAGTCAAGCCCCGTTGTTGAGATTGGTTGATGGAATTCGAGCCCCGGGGCAAGAACATGGCACGATGGCACGCCCACCACGCCGCAAAGAGAGCGGCTTGACTTCGAGCCTCTCGGGATGCAGCATGTGGAACCAAGGCTGAGCCCTTGAATCCTCTCAGTTATGGTTGCTCGGACTTGAGCCCCCGGGAAGCAGATGTTGGCACGAAGGGGCCTGGCCGTGAGCTTGCTTGGTCCCCGTGATGGCTTTTGCGGGAAGTGGAGCGCCGCTGCCGCCTTTTCGTCCACGCAAGGCCGGGAGGCTAGCTCGTTTGTGATTTTCGATCCTGTTTTTGGCACTTTTGTGAAGTTTGTGCAAAGACCTTTGACGGGGGTTGGTCGTTTTGGCTGAAGAGCCCCCGTGTTGTTCTTCTCGGGCAAAGTCAAGCCCTGTTGTTGAGATTGGTTGATGGAATTCGAGCCCCCGGGGCAGCAGCTGTTGGCACGATGGCACGCCCAGTACCACGTCGCAGTAGAGCTGGCTTGACTTCGAGCCCCCCGGGATGCAGCATGTGGAACCGAGGCAGAGCCCTTGAATCCTCTCAGTTATGCTTGCTCGGACTTGAGCCCCGGGGAAGCAGAGATGTTGGCACGAAGGGCCCTCGCGTGAGCTTGCTTGGTCCTGGTGATGGCTTTTGCGGGGAAGTGGAGCCCTGCCTGCCAGCCTTTCGTCCACGCAAGGCTGGGGGAGGCTAGCTCGTTTGTGATTTTCGATCCTGTTTTTTGGCACTTTTGTGAAGTTTGTGCAGCACCTTTGACGGGGGGGGTTGGTCGTTTTGGTCAAGAGCCCCGTGTTGTTCTTCTCGGCAAAGTCAAGCCCGTTGTTGAGATTGGTTGATGGAATTGAGCCCCGGGCAAGAACATGTTGGCACGATGGCACGCCCAAGACCACGTCGCAAAGAGAGCGGCTTGACTTCGAGCCCCGGGATGCAAAGATGTGGAACCAAGGCGAGCCCTTGAATCCTCTCGCTTATGCTTGCTCGGACTTGAGCCCCGGGGGAAGCAGATGTTGGCACGAAGGCCCCCGCCTGTGAGCTTGCTTGGTCCTCGGTGATGGCTTTGCGGGAAGTGGAGCCGCACAGCCTTTCGTCCACGCAAAGTGGGGCGAGGCTAGCTCGTTTGTGATTTTCGATCCTGTTTTTGGCACTTTTGTGAAGTTTGTGCAGCACCTTTGACGGGGGGTTGGTCGTTTGGCAAGAGCCCCCGTGTTGTTCTTCCTCGGGCAAAGTCAAGCCCCGTTGTTGAGATTGGTTGATGGAATTCGAGCCGGGCAGCACGATTAGCACGATGGCACGCCCAGCAACGTCGCAGAGAGCCGGCTTGACTTGAGCCCCCGGGATGCAAAGATGTGGAACCGAGGCGAGCCCTTGAATCCTCTCGATTTATGATTGTCGGACTTGAGCCTTGAGTCCGGATGGTTGGCACCTTCTCCTGCTTCATGAGCTTGCTTGGTCCCGGGATGGCTTTGCGGGGGAGTGGGCGTGAAGTTTAAAGACCTTTGGCACGAAGGGGCCCCTAGCTCGTTTGTAATTTTCTTGCTTGTTTTTGGCACTTTTGTGAAGTTTGTGGAAGACCTTGACGATTGGTCCAGGGGTTGGTCGTTTTGGATGCAAAGAGCCCCGTGTTGTTCTTCTCCCCTCGCTAGCTCAAGCCCTGTTTTGAGATTGGTTGATGGAATTCGAGCCCCTGGCCTCGTTGGCACGATGGCACGCCCCAAGCTGCATGACCAGAGTTGACGGGGTCGAGACTTTTGCCTCTCGAGATCTTTGCATGTGGGCAAGTCTTGACCCTTGAATCCTCTCGATTATGGTTGCTCGGACTTGAGCCCCGGGAGCTGTTGAGATTGGTTGATGGAATTGGTTGAGCTTGCTTGGTCACAGTGATGGCTTTTGCGGAAGTGGAGCGGCACGCCTTTCGCACCACGCAAAGGGAGAGGCTTGCTCGTTTGTGATTTTCGATCTGTTTTTGGCACTTTGGAAGTTTGAATCCTCTCGGGGGGTTGCGTTTTGGTGAAGAGCCCCGTGTTGTTCTTCTTGGGCAAAAGTCAAGCCACGCGTTGAGATTGCTTGATGGTCCGAGCCCCCGGGAGCAAGGCTTTTTGGCACGCCGCTTGACGTCCGCAGAGAGCTGGCTTGACGGCGAGCCTCCTGATGCAAAGATGGGAACCCGTTTTCCCTTGAATCCTCGGGCACTTTGGTTGCTCGGACTTGACTTGGGGTTGGTCGTTGTTGGCAAGGCGCCCTAGCTTGCTTGGTCCTGGTGATGGCTTTTGCGCTTAAGTGGAGGATTCGCCGATGGAACGAGCCTTTCTCGTCCAGCAGCAAGGGTCGGGCGAGGCACTCGTTTGTAATTTTCGTTATTGTTTTTGGCACTTTTGACGGGCAAAGACCTTTGACCGGTGGTCGTTTTGGACTTGAGACTGAAGAGCCCCGTGTTGTTCTTCTTCGGGCAAAGTCAAGCCTCGTTGTTGAGATTGGTTGATGGAATTCGAGCCCCCGGCAAAGACCTTGACGGGGCACGATGGCACGCCCAAAAGACCACGCGCAAAGAGAGATCGGCTTGACTTCGAGCCCCGGGGATGCGGCATGTGGAACCAAGGCAAGAGCCTTGAATCCTCCTGATTATGCTTGCTCGACTTGAGCCCCTGGGAAGCGATGTTGGCACGAAGGGGCCTCGGGCCCCGAGCTTGCTTGGTCCTCGTGATGGCTTTTGGGGAAGTGGAGCGCCGCCGCGCCTTTCGTCCACGCAAGGTCGGGAGGCTAGCTCGTTTGTGATTTTCGATCCTGTTTTTGGCACTTTTGTGAAGTTTAGCAAGACCTTTGACGGGGGGGTTGGTCGTTTTGTCAAGAGCCCCGTGTTGTTCTTCTCGGGCAAAAGTCAAGCCCCTTGTTGAGATTGGTTGATGGAATTGAGCCCGGGCAGCAAATTGGGCACGATGGCACGCCCAGCACCACGCCGCAAAGAGAGCTGGCTTGACTTGAGCCCCCGGATGCGTATGTGAACCAAGGTCGAGCCCTTGAATCCTCCTCGGCTTATGCTTGCTCGGACTTGAGCCCCGGGAAGCAGATGTTGGCACGAAGGGGCCTGCGCGAGCTTGCTTGGTCCTCGGTGATGGCTTTTGCGGGGAAGTGGAGCGCGCCGCACACTTTCGTCCACGCAAGGTCTGGGGAGGCTAGCTCGTTTGTGATTTTCGATCCTGTTTTTGGCACTTTTGTGAAGTTTGTGCAGACCTTGACGGGGGTTGGTCGTTTTTAGTGAAGAGCCCCGTGTTGTTCTTCTCGGGCAAAGTCAAGCCCTGTTGTTGAGATTGGTTGATGGAATTCGAGCCCCGGGCGCGTGCTGGCACGATGGCACGCCCAATACCACGTCGCAAGAGAGCTGGCTTGACTTTCGAGCCCCTCGGGATGCAAATGTGGAACCAAGGCTGAGCCCTTGAATCCTCTCGCTTATGGTTGCTCGACTTGAGCCCCCGGGAAGCAGATGTTGGCACGAAGGCCTGGTCCCGAGCTTGCTTGGTCCCTGTGATGGCTTTTATGTAAGTGGCGTTTGCCCCACTTTCACGTTCACACGCAAGGTCGGGGGAGGCTAGCTCGTTTGTGATTTTCGATCCTGTTTTTTTGGCACTTTTGTGAAGTTTGTGCGATGACCTTTGACTGGGGTTGGTCGTTTTGGTCAAGAGCCCCGTGTTGTTCTTCTCTCTTTCTTGTCAAGCCCCCGTTGTTGAGATTGGTTGATGGAATTCGAGCCCGGGCAAAGCACTGTTGGCACGATGGCACGCCCAGCACTTTTGTGACGCACCTTGAGAGCTTGGCTTGACTTCGAGCCCCCCGGCAAAAGATGATGATGTGGAACCAAGGTCGAGCCCTTGAATCCTCTCTGTTATGCTTGCTCGGACTTGAGCCCCGGGGAAGCGATATGTTGGCACGAAGGGGCCCCGCGCGAGCTTGCTTGGTCCTGGTGATGGCTTTTGCGGGGAAGTGAGGAGCTGGCGCCACCCTTCGTCCACGCAAGGCTGGGGAGGCTAGCTCGTTTGTGATTTTCGATCCTGTTTTTGGCACTTTGTGAAGTTTGTGCAAAGACCTTTGACGGGGTTGGTCGTTTTGGTCAAGAGCCCCGTGTTGTTCTTCTCTCGCAAAGTCAAGCCCCATTGTTGAGATTGGTTGATGGAATTGAGCCCCGAGCAAAGAATGAAGCACGCCCACCACGTCGCAAGTAGTGAGCTTGCTTGACTTGAGCCCCCGGGATGCATGTGGAACCAAGGCAGCCCTCTTGAATCCTCTGATTATGCTTGCTCGGACTTGAGCCCCCGGGAAGCAGATGTTGGCACGAAGGGGCCACGGAGCTTGCTTGGTCCTCGTGATGGCTTTTGCGGGAAGTGGAGCTGCCGCGCCCTTCGTCCACGCAAGGCCGGGGAGGCTAGCTCGTTTGTGATTTTCGATCCTGTTTTTTTTGCACTTTTGTGAAGTTTGTGCGCAAAGACCTTGACGGGGGGTTGGTCGCTTTGGCTGAAGAGCCCCGTGTTGTTCTTCTCGGGCAAAAGTCAAGCCCCGTTGTTGAGATTGGTTGATGGAATTCGAGCCCTGGCAGCAAAATTGTTGGCACGATGGCACGCCCAGTACCACGTCGCAAAGAGAGCTGGCTTGACTTCGAGCCTCCCACGCATGATGGAACTGAGGCGAGCCCTTGAATCCTCTCGCTTATGCTTGCTCGGACTTGAGCCCCCGGAAGCGGATGTTGGCACGAAGGGCCCCGCTGTGAGCTTGCTTGGTCCTCGGTGATGGCTTTTGGGGGAAGTGAGCCGCAGCCGCAAGCACGCAAGGTCAGGAGGCTAGCTCGTTTGTGATTTTCGATCCTGTTTTTTGGCACTTTTGTGAAGTTTGCGCAAAGACCTTTGACGGGGGTTGGTCGTTTTGGTGAAGAGCCCCGTGTTGTTCTTCTCGGGCAAAGTCAAGCCCGTTGTTGAGATTGGTTGATGGAATTCGAGCCCCGGGCAGCAACTGCTGGCACGATGGCACGCCCAGCACCACGTCGCAAAGAGAGCCGGCTTGACTTCGAGCCCCCGGATGCAAAGATGGAACCGAGGCCGAGCCCTGAATCCTCTCGCTTATGCTTGCTCGACTTGAGCCCCGGGGAAGCAGATGTTGGCACGAAGGGGCCCCACGCGAGCTTGCTTGGTCCCGGTGATGGCTTTTATGGGAAGTGGAGCGTCACCCGCCACCTTTCGTCCACGCAAGGTCGGGGAGGCTAGCTCGTTTGTGATTTTCGATCCTGTTTTTGGCACTTTGTGAAGTTTGTGCAAAGACCTTGACGGGGGTTGGTCGTTTTGGTCAAGAGCCCCTGTTTGTTCTTCTCGGCAAAGTCAAGCCCCTGGTTGTTGAGATTGGTTGATGGAATCTCGAGCCCCGGCAAAGCAAAAAGAGCACGATGGCACGCCCCACTCACGCCGCAAAGAGAGCCGGCTTGACTTCGAGCCCCCGGGATGCAAGATGTGGAACCGAGGCAGCCCTCAATCCTCCCGCTTATGCTTGCTCGACTTGACTCCCGGAAGAAGCGTGTTGGCACGGCGGCCCTCACGCGAGCTTGCTTGGTCCTTGCGATGGCTTTTGGGAAGAAGAGCTGCCGCTACCGCCAGCCTTTCGTCCCACGCAAGGTCGGGGAGGCTAGCCTGTTTGTGATTTTCGATCCTGTTTTGGCACTTTTGTGAAGTTTGCAAAGACCTTGACGGGGTTGGTCGTTGCACCAAGAGCCCCGCGTTGTTCTTTTCCCGCAAAGTCAAGCCCCGTTAAGCGGGCTTCCGCACCCTGCCTCGGGCCACGACGACGTGGTTTAGGTTCTTCCGTAAGACGACGAGCTTCTCCGGCTTTCGTGGACCGGAAATCATGTGCATGCAATAGTTAGAATGCGGCAGATATTTGAGTCATAAAACGTGGCACGCCATGGTTTGCGGTCCAGGGCTTGACACGCTTGACGTGGGTCGAACATTAACCACGTTGCGGGGACAGTCGCCTTCCCGATCGTGATATATCGCATTTAACAATATGTCAACACCGCTTCCGGCCGACTCTCGACATCTAAAATGAAAATGAAAACTTTGTCACCTTTCATCTCCATCTGGCCCCGGAACTGCTACGCTTGGATGTAAGCCTACGGCTTGCCGAGGCCTCGCTGCTTGGTGATCCCGTATCGGGGACACCCTCTGTGATTCTGCGGCAAGTGCTTAAAAAAGTGGTAATACGATTCCCGACACTGGATTACCGAGAGTTCAACTTTTTACATTGATCAAGATAGGTTTCTAGCTCCCTTCGGAGGAAGTGAGCTTGGAGGTTACAGTGGTCACCTTCTTCGATCCTGCTTTTGGCACGAGAAGTAAGTTTCCGAGTAAGTCCTTGCTAGCCTCCATGACTATTTTGACGCTAGAAGCTGCGTGTGGGTTACGCTTCTACGCGCTCCTCTTATTAACTCAATCAATTGATTTATTTTACAGCGACATCCGTAATCTCCGACTTTGACAGGATGTCGTGGGTACCGATATGCACACACGCCCGCTCTTGACTCTCATTTCCTCCCAAATATGTAGAATATTTTAGAAGGGCAATGCAAGAACACAAACGAGGTTCTTTGCGCATCTTACTGTACTAGTGTTGAGTGAAGGAGGAGGCGCGTGGCCGATCAAGGGAAGGGGTCCTTAGTAAAGCTCCCTTTAACTCCACCTCATTCACCTCTGTCAAGCGTCCATGGGGTGTCGTGTCAGAGGTGAGTCGCAATTCCCATTGCGGCATTGAAGATGACCAACACGCTTTCTATAGCGGAAAGAGTTAAACCGGTGGTTGTTAATATAATGTTAGTAGTCATTGTCTCGGTCCACATGACCGGCTGCCAGATCTTTGTCCATCCCTTTCCATAGATTTGGCTACCTTGACAAAGCCAGCCGTGGGTTGGTACAACGGAGGGAGAAATATACAGAGGATATCACCGTTTGAAAGTGGGAGGCAGAAAGAGACGCGGTGCAGTACGAATGGAATCGGAAATCTATTTTTTGAGCGATAGTTTTGTTGGCGAGACATACTACTAAGTCTACGTATGAGAGGAAAGAATGTTTTTGGTTTTTACGACTTTGGACGCCGCAAGAGGAACGGGTGGTTCCTGCACAACGTCGCTCGTAACTGTGACGAGGGTGGATGCATTCGGCGATAGTCGACATTTGGATCGCATGGACGCTTTTCTTTCATCGCCGGATGAATCGGAATATCGACTTCGACTTAGTCCGTGTTCGACCTCGACACGAGCAAGAATCGGAACAACTGCGGGAGATGGTAGAAGAACTACGCAGGAGTGAGGTGAGGACGGGAGGAGTGAGGAGGACGGTGGAGGCTTCATGACAGGGGATTCTCGGCTACGCCGAATGACATCAGTCTTTCGCAACGTAGCTTATATATTCTACACCATTACTGCCTAGGCTTCGATCGGGTTCGACAAGGCTGCACGAGTAATCGGACAAGATTAGTGTTTGGATCTGCGACATGTTTCTCTAACCAAAGAGATGACTCATCAAACCGAAACGATCTGCTAGGCCAAGACGGAGTGATTTCAGCCCTACTCCCATCCACCCCTGGGAGGAATGCGTATGGAGGACTTAAGTCTTCGTGACTCCTAATGGCAATGACGCTCCGCCATGCGGGAGGTAAGGGGAGGAGTAGATGCCATGCCATGACAGACGTGAGGGAAGAAGACAACATCAACAAGTGTATGGAGAAATAGAGTCTCAAAGTGCTTCGATGTTCAAATATGAGACATTGGTGTATCGTGCTTTATGCGTATCGTATTAATACATATCAAACGTTATTTCTTATAATAAAAAGTCTAGATATCGGATACTCTTAATCGTGAGCATGATGATTCTGTGCTAATTTTGTACTTAAAATACTTAAATACTGGCTTAACTTCGAGAAAACTCGCATTAAGTACAAACGTATTAAAAATATTGGATTCCACGATTAAAAAAGTAATGGGTAGACGGTAAAGTGGCGGCTAAGGGCAAATATTGTCGAGGTTTAGTTGGATAATAGATGCTGTCAATGGGTTAGCTTATTTGAATTGTCGACACCATGACACCGCTATGGCGTGGCGGAATTAGGAATACGCTGCTTGGTTGATTAGGCAGATCGAGCGTAATGGAGCAACTTATATAATGGAGTTGAGAATTGTGGTTCGACAACTTGCGCCTTAGAGAGTTTTGACTTGCAGGTATGATGAGACGAGTGATAAGTTATCTCATTGGCAGCAAGATGGATGAAATCGCTTAGCGGTAGTTGGAGTATAGAGGAAAGGAAATAGGTCGAGAAAGAAGAAGCGGAGGGGTGGTATCGGGTTCACTAACTCTAGCTACAATGTGAGGCGTAGTGCTATGCGTGAAGCGTGCAAGATGACAAAGAAGCTCAAGCGGCGACAGATCGGGAGCCGATGGGTACGACTTGACTTATCGATTTGGGACGATGATAAAGTGCTACCGCTTATTCAAAGTGGACTATCAAGATGCGCCGCTTCAACCTCGGGCCAATTGTTCCGCAGAGTGTGAGGACGGATTTAAGGTTTACAGAAGAAGAGAGAGGGACGATGGGCGAGTGGCGTGCGCTTCAAGACTGCTTTACTGATACTCTTTGTTGCGTGGATGGGCATGACGATGGAGGTGTGGGAATCTACGCATGAGGTACTAAAGTTTTCTATGCGATACAATTATGCATTAAAGCACAATATATTCCCCAAATACATACATGGTTGACCACAAACAAGTTGTCAACATATTCGTGAATCAGATCAAGAGGCAGATTGGAATCGGTTGATGGGATAGTCTCTTCAGCATCTTTGAATATTAAGAGAGTCACTGCAATGGATCTATGGAGGAAGTCAAGCCACTTGTCGCCAGGGACACATGATGAGGTAGCGATGGTTTTGAGACAAGCGTCGAAGAAGTAGAGAGGAGGCATAATGATACAAACCTTACTTTCTTGGTTTCATCGGGAGGACGTGAGGGCCTTGGTTAAGTATACGCCACCACGAGAGTTCTTTCTTCTGCATGATCGTAGTTCCGAATTTTGATAATGATATAGATACTTGATATATAAGGACATTATGTGACTCGAGTAATATATGTCGTAGACTCTGCAAATAATACGCTGTAATGTTGTGAATTCAAATTCACAACTAATCTCTGCGTATTCAAATGTATGAGAGAGTGGATGCAAATATTAGGACTCTTCTGGAAAAATATTAACGAGTGTCATGATCTCTTGGTGTCATACATTTTATTCATATTTATATAAGTGCGGTAATAAAAAGCATAATGGTAACACAGACATGATGCGTTGGCGTAATTCATTGGAGACATAATGTTGTACTAGAAAATTGTAATAAAGAGGTATTGTCCTAAGAAGTTATCCACGGCGTCTTGCCTCCATTAGATCCGCTCCCATGTCCGTCTCCCACGATCCGGTGGATGTCCGTCTCGATGGTATACGCCCGATGTCCGTCTCTTGGTGGTATCTCGCCCATTGACCATCCTACGGCGATATCCGCACGATGGATCGTGGCCCTATGTTATTCCGCCCGAGGTCTCGCTCTATGGTATCCGGGCCCGACGTCCGGCCCACATGGTATCCGCCACATGTCCTCTCGCTATGCTTGCATATATACGCTGATGCGCGGTCCCCATCGTGACCGGTGAACGTATGTCTCGCCCTATGCTGTAACCGCCTCTCGATGTCGGGATCTTCCATGGTATCCTGCTCACGTCCGCTTATTCGATGGTATCCGCCGCTCGATGTCCAAGTAGGCCGATGGTACGCCGCCTCACGCCCGTAGGCTATGGTACCCGCCCCGAACATCATGCTTCCTGCCGAGCAAAGCCAACACGCCAGTTTGCGCTGATTCCCGCGAGGTCCCTCGCTCGCAACCGCAGATTTCTCCTCCGCTGGCAACCTGCTTCGCGTAGCTACAGGCAGCCTCAGTCCCCATCGATCGCTCAGCCATTGCTAGAACCTTGCATTAAATTGTTCACTGTAAATGATCTGCTGGTACGCTAAGTTAACAGCCTCGGGCAGGATTATATTTCTAGAAAGCCGCCGCGTGAGTTGAGAAAAGCCTTGGAGGAGAACAATTGTCCCACTCACTAATAGAATCCAACTATATGGTAGAGGTAGCTTTTATATTTAACAATAGCAATTGATGGACGCTATCAATCAATCACGTATAAGAACAATGAACGCTCAGGGCCTCTCTTCCTTCCTCGGGCGAAAGAGGTGTTTCATCAATTTCCGCTTAGGGGTTGGAGGAAGGAGGTGCGAGCGTATAGAGCGCGGCGGCAGAGATGGAAACGGCGCTAATGCGCGAACAAGATGTGAAGTGGTAATCCTAATTCGGCCAAGGAAGAAGAGCACGTCGAGTTGATCTCGGAAAATGCCAGGCACGCAATCGCTCGTAGTCCAAATCTGTTCTGCGGAGTTTTACACTAATGAGTATTACACATGCATCACATAGTTGTCCATCAAAACGAGATGCAATCAAAACGCTGGCCAATTGGAAGCTTTCTACTTCAAACCGCTTGAAGGTGAAAGTATGGGAAATCTAGAATCTTTGAATCAATTGGGTCATTGTTACCGGGTTTGACTTCGAGCTCCTTAGAAGCTACCAGGATCGTGCATTGGACCTTATGCTGGTATGAATCGGTTTGCTCCGTGTGATGACGACCGGAAATGCCGTAGCAGTAGCTTAGATGGCTTGATGTGAAATGAAATGAGGGGTAAGTATGAATTGAATGTTATATGAGCGCCTTCCGAGTGTTTTTTTCGGCGGTTGCTTAAGCCTGCTTCTTGCCAACGGGTTGATTTAATTTGAGCCTCGAGGCGCTTGTTGGCATCGATGGCACGCTTCAGTGAGCACGTTCCAAAGAGAGTCAAGGCTTGACTTCGAGCCTCTCAGTGATGCGCGACATGTGGAACTGGTAAGGCCGAGCCCTTGAATCCTCCTCAGCTTATGCTTTGCTCGACTTGAGCTCTCTGGGAAGCAGTATGGTTGGCACGATGGCGGCCTCCGGTCGAGCCTTGCTTGGTCCCCGTGATGGCTTTTTATGGGGAAGTGGAGTTGTCAGGCTCGCGCCCTTTCAGGCCCACGCAAGGTCACCGGGCGAGGCTAGCTCGTTTGTGCATTTTCAAGTATTGTTTTTGGCACTTTGTGAAGTTTCCAGTGCAGACTTTCTTTGAGGGGGTTGGTCAAGGCTGCTGGCTGAAGAGCCCCTGTGGTTGTTCTTCTCGGCAAAGTCAAGTCCCCGTTGTTGGAGAGATTGGTTGATGGAATTCGAGCTCCCCTGCAGGCAAAGATTGCTGCTGGCACGATGGCACGCCCAAGGGTGACCACGCCGCAGCAGAGACCTGTTTGCTTGACTGAGCCCCAGGGATGCAAGATGGAACCGAAGCCGAGGCCCTTTGAATCCTCCCAATGCTTATGCGTTGCTCGGACTTGATACCCCGTGGAAGCACATGTTGGCACTAAGGCCCTGCCGTCAGAGCTTGCTTGGTCCCCGTGATGGCTTTTATGAAGTGGAGCGATTGCCGCCCGCGCCTTTCGTCCACGCATAAGGCCGGGCGAGGCTAGCTCTGCTTTGCGATTTTCATGATATTGTTTTTTGGCACTTTTTGTGAAGTTTGTGCAGCACCTTCGACGGGGGTTGGTCGCTTTGGTCGAAGAGCCCCGCTGTTGTTCTTCTCTCTCGGCAAAGTCAAGCCCTCGTTG